>CM046839.1:1590330-1610330 GCA_025618425.1 Heliocidaris tuberculata
CTGACATGTACTGTATCTACATTCTCTCTCCTCCTACACAGACTGGTCAACAATTTGCTGAGTTCTCAAGTGAGTTTGGTAAACATGTAAATAGGCCGAAGTTCAAGTCCACAGGCTGAAATTTGTACTTTATTCTTGGGGAAGAGCATGATAAGACTTCATGGTAGTATTTTCATGACTTTGACCTTTTCACTTGTGTTATATTTTGAATTATTTGCTGCTGACTTGGACATGTTTGCTCTGTTAATGTAGGCATAATCAACTTTAATGTGAAGAAATTAAATACTCTTAGATGTTAAATTTGTACGAAAGGAAATTATGTTAGGCTTGTTTTTTGTTTTTTTTCAATTTTGTAAAATAAATGAATGCATAATTCAACTAAGAAGGTGATTGTCCATCACATATCATCTCAAGAGAGATATTTGTTTGAGTAGAATACATTACCTTCTTTGGTGGAGGTGGCGGTGGTCGATCTGATTTAGGAGCAATGGTTTCTTTCATACTCTTCTTGCTGTCTGATTCAGACAACACCACAAAGAAATGATGACACTTTTCACACTTCACAAAACGTGTAGAAGCTGTGAAGATAAAAACGGGTGTCAAATGACGTCATCAGATATGGTTCATCATAATGTGTTGATCGTTCTTACAAAAAGACTTAAGTTTACATAATGATGTGATGATAAACAATAGTGGTATTTATCTGTCCCATTACAATGTACTTTGTAACTTCAAGACATTTCATAATATATTGATGAACATTCTATCCAGCTACAAGTTCAAATTACCATAGTGTCCTACATGTATATTCAACTAGCTATCTTACACAGAACAGTTTTTTTTTTTTTTTTTTTTTCAGTCGGGGACTAGCCCTATAATTAGCGAGCGATTGTCCATTGAGTTGACCCCCTTTGACCTCACCAGTTCTTGCATTTTCCCACGATTTACATAAAGTTGTTTACAAATGCAAGCTGAAAAATAATGTATTAAACACACACTTTTTGTAAACATAAAGTTCGAAAAATTATTTAATATAGATGTATCTTTCACAACAATACTGCAAAATCAAAGCTCGACCAACAGAAAATATGAAATTTTAGCGATATTTCTTCGGTTACAAACAGAAAATTTTACCTGTTAAACTTCTCCTAAAATTCCTCATTTCGGTAGATTCGCAAGAAAATCACTGTCATGAATCATTTTATTGTACATTTTTCTACAATCGTATGGTATTTACTTGAGGTGAATTTTCCGCATAGAGCTGTGTCAGAAAAAAAGGATCTCGGTGTCAGATCGCCGAGGCTGACATAACAGAAAAATTTTACAACCACGTCCCATGCGTTGAAATCTGTGTAGGGCTGAGCTCTGTGCGCGAGTGCCCCGAGTGCTCCATGGGCCATGCGCATGCGCAATCTACATGTATGAATGAGCTGACACGACTGACTCATGAATATCGTATGTGCAGATCGTGAATTAGGCATCACTGCGCACAATTTGCTGCTCTAAATTGCTGCAAGATATTGTGTGAAAAAGACGTAGTATCTCTGCAAAGAAAGAAGTCGCATCAGCGAAACTTTGTCTAAATAAGGAATATATACCCCCGAATAAGGAAATGAAGTTTCATGAATATTTATGCAGGGGTAGACTTGTGTCACATAGTTTTTTGACGTTTTCATTTCAAAATGTTGCTATAACTTGACAAAACAGTCATCATATTTCAGGATTTTTGCAGACAATCATTTAAACTACAAATTAGTTCATGTGGGAAGTTTGAGCTAATAAAACGCCAAAATAGAGGCGCAAATTAAAGTTCCTTGTTTTGCCATTGTGATGACCGCATGCACGCACTGAGCTAGAAGTCCGTTGGTAATTCAAAACAAACCAGGGGTTAATGAGATGCAAATTGTACCGTAGTGCTAGGCCTGTTTTCATTTTAAATTTGGTAGCATTACCTGAAGTCTACTTGTCAATTTGTTATCCCCCACATCATGCACCATCAGAGCCCTCTATCATGTTCTATATCCTACAAGTTATGTCATGACAAGAAACATTTACAAAATCTTGAAATCCAACAACAAAATGTTAATTTGGTGACTCCAGGTGCTAAAGACCCTGTATCAAATCATGATTAGATGTGTGTACTTACAGACAAATGTTTCTACATGGGTACATGGATCACCGCACTTAGGACAGCTAAGTTGGTTTGACTTGTTTCCACCCATCTCCACTGCTGCTACTTCCACCACCCCTAGAGGATCTCCTGGCTGGAGGTGGGTCATTCCTTGATCCATCATCGTCCCCAGAGGTGGAAAGATAGGGTAGAGAGGTACTCAATGCTCTGCATTGCACAGGGATGGCTAACCTACTCAGATGATGATGTGTTTTAAGGCAGTTCCTTTGTATAAGATGTCTCGAACAAGCTATAATATGACAAAGCATGATGATTAAAGATCAATGAGTCTATTACACATGTAGCCGTAATAAAATTGATTCTTACACATATACCTATACATGTAGTTTCTCAACCTCTCCTACTTCCTTTTCTTTTTGCACACCTCCTCGCTATGACATATATGTACAGAACAAAGGTATTACAAAACTGAAAGGACAGTTGAAAGCAGAAAAGTCAGAGAAGCAGATTGGTGAAAGTTTGAACGAAATCGGACAAGCAATAAGAAAGTTACATAATATTTTTTAAAAAGTTGTAATCACTATACATGTAGATGCACATATATGGGAATTTCAAATTGTCGCGGTACAGTAGATGTAGAGTGCATGACCAATACTGAAGACTGTTTCCTATTTGGAAGACTGTTTCTATTGTCAGGGACTTTTGTTAACATTTTTGGTAGCCTATTTTGGAAACAGTCTCCCATTTAGGAAACCAATTTTCTCTGTTTACATTTGCATTTGTTTACATAACATTTTACCCACAAAACAAATGGGTTTCTGACCTCAGTGGGGCAAAAAAGTTGACCGTGAATACATGACAAATTCTCAAATTACTAATTTTCAAATAGATCTAAATCAGCTTGTTACAAAGGATGGATTGCCCTTTAAGAAATTTGCCCAAAACACCATGAACACTGAATTAGATTTTTTTTTAGCCTCAGACAAGTGCGTAGCTTACCGTAAATCAAATGCCAAATGGTAAATCATTATCACTCCCATCACAAATTAGAAAATACATATAGTAGCTCATCTCCTTTTACACCCTATACAGGAATTACTAATCCTGACATGTCAATCTGAAAATGATATTTTGACGTAGCCATACGGACTTGATGTTTTATGAAATATGACTTTGAACATCAAGCCATACATGAGAAGCAATCTCGCCTACTTAGAGAAAAGTAAACAAACAAAACAGTGGGCAAGATTCATCCATTTCCACGTACGGTGAACCTTGCAAACCGCCTTCGGAGTTTGCTAAAATCTTCATCTTTCAGCTCATCCGACCATTTCAACAATCGGAATCATGTGAAATGTGAAAAAAATACAATTTATGGCGACATCGATGTGGATTTACTTACTGTTCATGTGTGGCTTTTGCTGTGCGATTAGCATTACAAAGACAGTGAGATCGGCACGGAATGTGTGCTGTACATGTACATGTAGATGAAGGCAGTGCAATGCTGAGCGGTTCCGACGCGGCATGCTAAATCTACATGTTATTGTGCTAAATATCCCGCACGAGTATATACTGCCGTCTATACGTGCGAGATATTAGCACAATTAAATTTAGCATACCCATCGGAACCGCTCAGCGTTGCACTGCTTTGTACTCCGTTCATCTACAGCGCACATTTCTTGCTGATCTCACCATCTTTGTAATGCTACATGTGAGAACGGTAAGTAAATCCACATCGATATCTCCATAAATTGTATTTTTTTCATATTTCTCATGATCCGATCGGATGAGCTGAAAGTGAAAGAGAAAGGTTTTAGCAAACTCTCAAGGTGGTTTGCAAGGTTCACCGTATGTGGAAATGGATGAATCTTGCCCACTGATTTGTTTACTTTTCTCTCATGTCCATAGGGGAGATTGCCTCCCATGTTGTATGCTTAATGTTCAAAGTCATATTTCATAAAACATCAAGCCTGTATGGCTAATTTTGATGGGTTCGCATCTCTCTGCTAATGAAAGTTACACTTAGTCTTACACATGTAACTTAGATCTACTAGTACTAGACCATGTAGACCTACACTTAGTCTTAGTTATAACTTCCTACATTGTAATTGTATTTCACAAACAAAAAGTCAGCTTTGACTTGAATTTTGATCATTTTGATTGGGGGAGGCTGGGATGCGGGCTAACTCGGCACTAGGGCAAACTCGGCCTTGGCGGAAAATCGCCGCGGAGTGAGCCCAGAGAGTTAAAGTGATCGCAAACACTTGTGTTGAATTTCGCATTGTATTACACATTTCAAAACACTTAAATTCAAATTATTTGATATCAATGTGTAAAATGATTAGCAAAGAAGTAATGTTGACAATTTCAAGAAGTAAAATTATGCAAAACATGAAATTTAAGGCTAAAAAAGGGTACGGTGCGTAGCGTGGACTTCAACTCTTGAAACATAGACCTGTAGTATAAATGTATTATGAATTATTTGTCTGCTGATCGCCGAGGCACACACATCACCGCACGCGCACACAAGTGACACACTTCATTGCACACACCGATCCGTACAACATATTTCAGAGCTAGCACACATTCCAGTTTGAGACATCGTACATGCAACGTCTCCGTGTATCTATATCTGTACCCTCTTGATCTTCTCTGCATGCTTTTTTTCTTGGTCCTTGCTGCTCTGTGGTGCATTATTGTGATAGCTGATACAGGTTAGTGAATATTGTATATGTTGTGACGTGTTGATGAAGTGGTGTGTTTGTTTATATGCGTGCGAATACTATAGACCTTTCTAGTCACCGCGCAGTGCCGAGTTCGCCCTAGTGCCGAGTTAGCTCGACCCGGGAGCTGTATATTATTATTCTACACATATGGCATTTAACTTTTGACCAGAGCATTCTGTAAATCTACCTGTCGTTGAAATAGGGTGCTGTGCTTGTTTTGATCCAGACAATAGGGCGATCCGAACAACGGCCGCTGGCTGGCGTAATGATGGTTGCATAATTCTGCCTTGTGACTTGATCTTGTCCCGATTGTCAATGTCAGATTGTGTACAACATGTACAACTGACTTGTTACTTAGTTATTATTTGTTACCTCACTACCGCATCAATCCTGGCTCATAAAACCAAATAGATCTTTTATATCTTAAACAAATGATTCATCTGCAAGAGCTAATATTATTCAGGCCAACCCTGATCCTGCAATCGAACTGAGTGAAGGTATATTCGTGCCAGATTTTCCGGTAATTCTCCTGATCGCGAACGCTGCAGCACTGCACTGACAGCAGCACAGGCGGCACAAACAAACAATGATGTGTGACCAGCAATCACGCAGAAACAACTGCAGCCTCTGGGCGATTTCTTCTTTGGTATTTAAATTTAAGGTTGGTGTATATGAGCCTGACTTCTGACGATCACATAGATCTTGATCAAGTAAATATAATTTTCAAATTGCGACCATTATTCGAGTGTTTCCGTAGCAGTGACGATCAAGTAGTTACATATTCGCTCAGAATCATGTAATTTCACTACGTAACACATATATACGTAACAACACTATAGCACGATTCACCGTCATGAAGTCTATGTTTCTAGACTGTAATGAAATAATTTTTGATCCGCAAGCGTGTACATAGTAAATACTGCGAGATTGAAAACATCTAAATATATTTTCAAACAATAATAAACTTTAAATATAAAGAAAAAGAAAAATTATGTAAATGTAAAGCATTGATTTCTTAACGTATAAAGACCAAACAGTATGACAAAATGCAAACAGAGTCTAGATATTAATCTAATACGATCATCTATCAGTAGCTGATTTACATAATGAACTTTATTATTTGTGTGATCTGTATTTTAACGAATGTTTGAAAAATTTTGTCGATTAAAAAAATAATCAAAATAAGTTTGAAATAAAATTACTTATAAAAATATTTTTTAAAAGTATTTAACTGAAGAAATCATATCTATGATTCATTTTAATGTTCCAAATTATGAAGTAACGAGTACGAGACTAAAAAATTTCCCAACTAGCTCCCACTGAACTCCAGCCTAGCCGCCGGCCGGCCACTGTATACATGTACTAACAAGCTGATCTGAGTCATCGATCTCGATGATCTGAGTGCAGTAAGCTTTGCTGAGTGTAGTAAACTTCAAGTTCAAGTTCTTCTGTCTTTCTTCCAAATGGATGTAATATACAATTTTAACAAATTAATAACATGTGACAGAGTACATAAAAGGAACAATAGTAAGGAACAAGTTCATATAAAATGCATTTAAGCTTAGCTTGTAAAATCAGGTCCCTCAAAGCAATATCATATAGTAGAAAACGACTAGCCTGGTTATATACCGGTAGTAGAAAAATTAATACAAGAAATGTTCGTCTAAAACGCTTGAGTACTAAAAACAAATAACTATAAACATGGTTTAACTAAGTCATAAAATAGGGTGGGGGAGAAGAGACTTTGTAAAAAAAGGAGGCAAGAAGAGTGATAAAAACATAGGTTAGAGAAATGGACTCAATGGCCGGCCGGGGGGGGGGGGTGAGAGAGTGTAGCGGCATAAAGCAAAATATGAAGCAAAAATGGTCTGAGGTCAAGACTATCAAGCCCAATCTAAATTATTCATGAATTTAGTTCTACAAAAAGCAGAATTAATGTTTATTGGTCAGAAGATACATTCTCTACCCTAGTAACACAATTTGTTCATTATTAGTCAGACTCTGGTTGGTCAGTCACATCCTAACCAGCCCAGAGGTACATAATGACAAAGACCCATTGGCTGAGGCTTTGGGCATATATGCAAATTACTTTCCAAGTAAGATAATTTTAAGAAGTATAATGAGGTGCCAAGCACCACTCCTTGCTGCATCAGAAGAAAGAAAGTTTCACTGTCAAGAAGGTGTTCATACCATTTGGATCGAAAAGTTACTGAAAATTGTGGAAATCTGGAGGTCAAACAATCGGTGAGTTAAAAATATGGTTTATTTATGTATTGTTATTAATTGTATCCTAAAGTTTGTAACATTCAAGTGACTTCCAAGGCAAAATAAGCCTATAAAGGCAAAAGTTTTCCGATCAAGATGCAAAAGTTGCATCTCTGTGTAATCAGTGGTCAGTGTACTCTCTGTGTGTACAGAAGTTTAATGCCAATCTATATTCAGTTGGATAGTCACAACATTGTAGTGAAATTGCTATACCATCGAAGTTATTGCCTAGTTATTGTTAAGAATCATAAAGTAGTTATTCTTGAATATGTATTACATGGTATGTTGTTCATAACTTGGGTTATAGTTATTTAAAGTGTAAAGGAATAGTTTCAAAAGAAGTAGGAATTTGTAACTTTTAGCAAGAGTATGCTAAATAGTGTATAGCCAATAAGTACACACAAGAGGGATACACACACATTAGGGTCATTGTTTAGGATTTGGGAGCACTGGACTGAGTCATCTCAGAAGTATATGGTCAGTGCCATCTCAGAATTGATGCCGTTGCTATGGGCACGAACTTCTTGGAATAGAAGCGTGTTCACTTTGTAGTTTAGTGTAGTTGTAACTGGATTAAAGTTAGTACCGATTTATAGCTTAAGTTAAGATTAAGTACTTTAAGTTATTGTATCATTATATAACCACATATAATATGTTAAGCTTTTACATGTATACTACCTAGATTAGTTAATTACTGGAAAAGACAAGAAGATTAAGATCGATGCTTAATTGGTTTAATGAGTTATATTACTTACATTGTTCAAGGTGTTGCACATTATGAAATGTTGACAATATATTCATTATGTATTATGTTTCTCTGTTGTATTACAGCGAACCACTCACTCATTCAACTTAATGCAAGTTCATTCACTCGTCTTTACGTATTGTTCTACACGATATACGAATGTCTACGTTTAACCAGCTTACGGACGTAAATAAACAGAAGCTTTGAACATTTATACGCCAGTGTGAATGGAAATTTATTACGGAGTGCGTTCCGATGTTGACTGTCTTTAACCCCTCTGTAGCTTAACCGTGCAAGAAGCTACAGAGAGAGAGGGAGAATTAGAAAAGCTTGCTATAGGCGAGAAAGGGAAAGAAAGAAGAAAAGGTTAAGTTGGCAGTTGCTATACAGTAGTTGATTGAGGAATGGATCATGTTCAAATATGAATCACGGCAGCATCACAATTTGGAGCACAGTTTAAGAATCAGCAAAGTATAGGCCTACTCAATAAGTATAACTTCAGTTTACGTTTGAAGACAAATATTATACTGACAGAATGACTAATGCTTGAGTCAAGAGAGTTCCAAAACCTTGGTCCATTGCAAACTGAAGTGTTGAGAGTAAACTTTGTCCTTGCATGGATAGGGTAATAGGCCAGGAACCTGTCCCGAAATAGTCACCCCATTTTACCCATAAGATTTGACCCCTTAAACTTGCTTAGACCATTTAAGTCATTGACAAAAAGGTTGTCAGCCTGAACATAACCGCCGGTTTAGCCCCCAGAGCCCCCAAAAGAGACCCCAAAGTCGGGTCGATTTCACCCCGTCTCCCCCATGCATGCACCAAACTTTGTCAGTAGGGAGTAGTATGACTGGACATTACAAAACACACAAAACTGACATGACAAAGATTTCCGTCGGGATGGGGTGTCAGACGGCCCCTAAAAATTGGGGGAAATTTTCCCCTTGAAGCCCAGAGAACAAATTTTGTCAGAAGGAAGAGCTATGGATGTACATTCCAAAAATATAAAAACTGACAAAATTGTCCATCAGGAAGGGGGTGTAAGATCCCCTGAAATGAAAACCCCAAAGTGCCCTTTGACAACGCTTTGCCCCCCAAAATGCTCTGTATGGAAAGAAAAACCTATTTGTTACCTTCTGACTATGATAATTCAAAAGCGTTTCATTCAATTCACTTTAAATTTTCATAACATAATTTTGAGTATAGTCTTCTTGCGGTGCAATTTGGTGTTAATTGGTCTTTTGATGAATAAATTATGAAATTGTGAAAAATGTATTGCTTTTTCAAAAGTAGCCAAAAAAAATACTGTCAGGATTATGTAAACACACCCATTGTCGATCTGACAAGGCATAATAGAGAGCTTGCTTGTTATCTGTGCAATTAACACATGAATAGTACATTTCAGCCTGGCACTCACATACCACAGATACCTGAAAAGCTCTTCTATTATGCCTTGTCAACTGGTGAAGAGGGACAATGGGTGTGTTTACATAATCCTGACAGTATTTTTTGGCTACTTTTGAGAAAGCAATACATTTTTCACAATTTCATAATTTATTAATCAAAAGACCAATCAACACCAAATTGCACCGCAAGAAGACTATTATACTCAAAATTATGTTATGAAAGTTTGAATTGAATTGAATAAAACACTTTTGAGTTATCATAGTCAGAAAGTATGAAAACGGTTTTTCTTTACATACAGAGCATTTTGGGGAGCAAAACGTTGTCCAAGGGCACTTTGGGGTTTTCATTTCAGGGGGTCTGACACACCCTTCCCGATGGAAAATTTTGTCAGTTTTTATATTTTTGGAATGTACATCTAAAGCTCTTCCTTCTGACAAAATTTGGTCCCTGGGCTTCAAGGGGAAATTTTCCCCCAATTTTTAGGGGCCGTCTGACACCCCATCCCGACGGAAATCTTTGTCAGTTTTGTGTGTTTTGTAATGTCCAGTCATACTGGTTCCTACTGACAAAGTTTGGTGCATGGGGAAGACGGGGTGAAATCGACCCGACTTTGGGGTCTCTTTTGGGGCTCTGGGGACTAAACCCGGCGGCTACGTTCAGGCTGACAACCTTTTTGTCAATGACTTAGATGGTCTAAGCAAATTTAAGGGGTCAAATCTTATGGGTAAAATGGGGTGACTATTTTGGGACAGGCTCCCAGACTAAAAGAGATTATATGACTTTTTTTTTTTTTTTTTTTTTTTTTTTTTGTCAAAAGCATGCATATTCCCGGGGATTTATGCAGGGTTCAATGGACTCATCGAGGCTTAATTATACCCTTTCAGAGCTTTAAATTTCATGTTAATCATATTTTTCATAATTTCAAATGAATACTAGGGGAATGAAATTAATTTAAAATCCCCGTTTTCATGTGTTAACCTATGGGAGAGGAATTAAGTCAAAAGCATGTATATTCCCGAGCATTTATGCGGGGTTTATTGGACTCATATCGAGCCTTAATTATACCCTTTCAGAGCTTTAAATTTCAATGAATCACATTTTTATAATTTCAAATAAATACTAGGGAATTAAAATCATTTCAAAATCCCTGTTTCCATGTGTTAACCTATGGGAGCTGGAAAGCCAAAAGCATGCATATTCCCGTTTATTTATGCAGGGTCTATTATACTCATCGAGCCTTAATTATACCTTTTCAGAGCTTTAAATATCATGTAAATCACATTTTTTATATTTTCAAATAAAAAACAAAGGGAATTATAATCATCCTAAAATTCCTTGTTTTCGCGTGTGGCAGGCGAAACTTTTTTGGTCAAAAGCATGCATATTCCCCGAGATTTATGTGGGGACTTTTCAATTTTTTGAGCCTTCACTACGCTTTTTCAAAGCCTCAAATTACATGCAAATCACATTTTTTATATTTTCAAATAAAAACTATGGGAATTATAATCATCCTAAAATTCATTGTTTTCGCGTGTAAACCTATGGCAGACGAGACTTTTTTTTTTTTTTTAGGTCAAAAGCATGCATATTCCCTGGGATTTATGTGGGGTCTATTCGACTTGTTGAGTCTTAATCATACATTTTCAGAGCTTTAAATTTTATTTAAGTCTCATTTTTCAAATTTTCAATTTAATTCTGGGGGAATTAAAATCATTCAAAAATCCCCGTTTTTGCTTGTTAAGCTATGGCAGCTGGAAGACCAAAAGTATGCATATTCCCGTTTATTTATGCAGGGTCTTTTCCACTTTTTGAGCTTTCATTAAGCTTTTTCAGAGTCTAAAAAATTGCATGTGAGCCACATTTACAATAAATTCAAGGTAATACTAGGGGAACTATAATCATTCTTAAAATCCCCGTTTTCACCTGTTAACCTTATGGCAGACGACTCTGTCAAAAAGCAGGCATGATCCGGGAATTCGTAGTGGCACTTATTGACAATAAAGGTTCAAGAAATGTTTTTTGAACTATCCATCCTTTCTCTCGTGCAAAAATCAGACTTGAAAAAGATAGAGTAAGATATGAAATATCAAGAAAAAATGAGACATCTTTTCACGTGTTTTACCTATGGCGAACGTACTTTTCCGAGTCTTCTTTAACACAGCAATTTACGCCTGCCGAATGTACTAGGAAGTAGGTGAGAGTAATCTGTCTTGATACTATTAAAAGTCTTTGGTAGCCACACTATAATAATATAATAACACTGGATATTTCTACAGTGCTCACTGCTCACATCCACCACGCAAGGTTCTCAAGGCGCTCCGATATTACTCCGGCTCTCTCCTTCTCCCCTCCTATCCCCACTCCCACTCTCTTTCACACCCCTCTATAGATAGCGCTCTTTTGTCATTATTTACCCCGCCCTTCTTCTCTCTGGGTCTCTCTCCCTCCCACATCCTTAACTCTCTCTCTCTCTCTCTCTCTCTCTCTCTCTCTCTCTCTTTAAACAGTTTATTATATAATCAATATAAATTTTTAAAAATGTAATTTAAAAATAAAATTTAAAAAAGAACATTAAATATAAAACATTAACCATCTTAACTGCGTTATTATCGGTCATAATTATGATTCACTCACTCTCTCACTCTCTCTCTCTCTCTCTCTCTCTCTTTCTCACACACACACACACACACACACACACACACACACAGAGAAATAGATAATAGGACAGTGAGAGAGATCATAGAAGAAAAGGAAGAAGAATAAGAAGAGAGAGGGAGAGAGAGAGAGAGGGGAGAAAGAGAGGGGAAAAGACCGAGATAAGGAGGAATATTCAATCGTAGTACAAAATGTAATTTTCTATAACTCCGGTTTAAAAGGCAGTTTTAGACTGAGTTTAAACCACACTTAGACCGCGGTTTAAGTTAAACCGGAGTTCAGAATACCGGGCATTTGGGTCAACGGATAGCTAACACGTGACTCAGTGGAGTTAATGATAGTGACACAAATGAACGTAAGATGGATACAATGAAGAGGAAGACAAAGGAGAAGAAGAAGACAGGAAATAACCTTCTGAACATAATCTTAAACAGATTGCAATATGCCCATTTCAAAATCATTACTATAAAGTTTACGAATAATGATGAGAAATATTATTTATTTACTTACCCGTTAATGCCTTTGTTTATAAAATAACGAGGGATATCTATGGCATAAGGGGACGTGATTATCGCTTGGCATTTAAATCTTTCGTATGTTTAAAATCATTAACAGCTGTGTGTTAGTATTGTTCTGAACTAATACATGTCGTAGTGTACTATATAATCATTATGATTACTTTCCCAAAAGTTATAAAAGCTAAATATAGTTCAGTGACATTTTTATTGGCATGATTATTTTGCAAATCCCGTAGCTTTTATCCCTTTACACTATTTCACCCTGACCTACATGTGATTATGAACATTACATAGTTTTTGTTTTGATAAATCCAAGCAGACAAACAGTATATAGTATCATAATACACTGATTAATCACGTCGAATGAATTAAGTCAATATTTCGTATTTTGTTCGTCGGTTTTCTCACTTTTAGTTGGTATGTCGGACAAGTAATCCTGACAATCAAGTCAGTCGGCAAATGATGTCTATTGCAGTGGCGGATCTACGGGGGGGGGGGTTTAGGGGGTTTAAACCCCCCCCCCCCTTGGGCTGCCAAGTAAACATTTATTTGGGCAAAAAAGAGAAACAATGGAGCATGCAAGTATGCTTAAAATCGCAAGCTAGCAACCCTAAAAATGAAAAATCTCCCTACTGTGGGAGGGGGGATACCCCCCTCCCACACCCTCCCATACCCTCCCCTCTCGCTCGCTTCGCTCGCTTCCAAGTAAACATTTATTTGGGCAAAAAAGAGAAAAAATAGAGCATGCAAGTATGCTTAAAATCGCAAGCTAGCAACCCTAAAAATGTAAAATCTCCCTACTGTGGGAGGGGGGATACCCCCCTCCCACACCCTCCCCCCTCGCTCCCTTCCAAGTAAACATTTATTTGGGCAAAAAAGAGAAAAAATAGACAATGCAAGTATGCTTGAAATCGCAAGCTAGCAACCCTAAAAATGAAAATCTCCCTACTGTGGGAGGGGGGATACCCCCCTCCCACACCCTCCCCCCTCGCTCGCTTCGCTCGCTCGGGCTCGGTCTCTACGCTCCCTCGCAATACCCAGCTCAGCCCCTCAAACCCCTCCCTTGGAAAAAAGCTAGATCCGCCCCTGTATTGTATGTGTGGATGTGTGGGGGGGGGGGGGGCAATAATCAAACAAACTACGTATGTAACTGCAGAACTGAACCTTGTTGTAACGATGGCTAAATCATGGTCGGTGGAAACCTATGTTTATGATGCTTGCAAACATTCATTTGGTGTCTTTATACGTGAATAACCAGATCTTATCGGTAAAAAAGGAAAAGCGTATATTCCTGACTTACATGGCAATGCCCCAATTAGCTTGAATAGAATGAGAGTGTAATTCGTTATGCGCATGCTCAATAATATCTGAAACTCTCAAGATGTACATAGTGCGCAAACAAAAAAGTGAAAGCAAGCGCACATACAATAAAAAGAAAGACTGCGTGTGGGAAATATCAACTAGCCTGATGCCTCTCCTCCATTATCACGAACACTATCACGGTAACGATCATTTATTTCGTAGTATAGATAATATAAACAATAATGAAAGTAAAATAGATGTGACCGTTAATGGCGGAACTGAATAATTTCGCTTTAGAAAAAACTGGAACGTCCGGCTCGGACAATGGAAGTGGAGGGGCACCTTATATCCTCCAAACAAAAGGTGCCCCTCCACTTTCATTGTTCGAGCCCGACTTTCCGACACCTGTCTGTTGTGTATGGTAATAGCCCCTGTTGGTAAATTAATCGTTCGCATTATATATCGCCTCTTTCAAATACTTTGGATAACAGCTCGGAATTCGTTAGAGTGTCATATTAGAAACGTTGCAATTTTCTATTACACCTATTATTGATTTTGTGAAATGTTACAACTAGATGGAAGGTTTCACAAAAACATATCAACCATTTAAAATGTGAAGAGACAACCTGGCTTGCCTAATATAACATAACAGCCCCTAGCCACCCAACCCCTCCCTTCGCTGCACGCACCCTTTGTGGCTGCGACCAAAATAAATGACTGACCAAAATATTCGACAGTCGAGCAAATCTTACATTTAAAATGGTTGTTTTAGACTTTATTGCATATCTTGTACCGTTATGCGATAAACATGATAAAGTTCAACTTGTGCAAGAACAAGCCAAAGTTTGTGGTGCCACGCTCTGATGACGGCTTATTCTACTCCCATTTCCGGGACTTCACTAGAATTGTTATAATAGCTATCACGGAGAGCTACCGATGTAAAGTAAAGAAAACACTTTCACTTTTTCCTGATTTCTGGAAAAATCACCGCGAACTGTTCAGGATACTCCTATTTCATATGACGACAAAGGTTAAAGAACTGACCTTATATGCATCGATATATACCTGATCGGAAGTTAAAGTGTTCGCTGTTGTTCCATAGTCCAGATAGTCATTTGGTATAAAACAGTGTAAGTGCGGTGAAGTTTCTTGATTATTCTTGTCTCATCCACGATCACAGCCACTCAAAAGAGGTGAGTAAAAAAAAATATATGCAGTTGTAACTGCATTGTTTTTATTTTAAACGTTAGAAAGAACTTTGGGTAAAAACTGCCCAACATGAGAGTATAATTATGTTATTGTTTCAACGTAACCAACTTTTGGGCAATTACATGCCCAACTTGGTGTGATTTGGGCTATTTTTAGTATTAAAGGTATCGTGATTGGACAGAACATTACCCATGCAAGTAGGGTAATGAATTATTGCCCAAAGTTGGTCTGACAATTATTACTCTCAGCAAGTTAGGCTGCTTGGGCAAAGGCCCCAAAAGAAAATAAAATGTTTGGCAAAGGCCTAGTATTTTAGTAGTGTCGGCTACTGTGCAATACCACATTGGAAAAACCCGCTAATGAATTAACGTACCGTGTATGTGAATCTAATAATTTGCTGGAATGTGACAAACTAAATAAAAATGTTTCTTTGCATGTTGGAAGACGAGAATGACAGATTATTAGAGTATATGACGATTGTTAACGATGTTCTTTTGATATCCAAGTCTGCCATGTAGAATTTCTGAAACTAAACCTGAATTGGAATTGTTCCTCCCAGCAATAAGGCACAGGGTATACTCACCCCCCCCCCAAAAAAAAGGTCCCCCTGACACCAGCTCTTATTAATCTGATCTGATCTGAAGCAATTAAATTAATTTAATTAGTCCATTAAACACTCTATTCAGAGACTGTATTGGATGTCATGTGTTTTAGATTTTTCCCCTTTCTTTCTAAATCTATGATTTAGCTTATTAATTAAAAGTTCATGTTTTTATAATGAAATCAATTTTTTATATTGCAGTCGGTACAAGAAAAAAAATTTGCACTGTTCGTTTCATAGTGCAATGCAGGATTAACATGGGTATACAATTTTTCATTTTTTCTTGTAAAGACGGATAATTTGCAATTCAAAGACATGAAACTGCACTACGAACACTATTTTTCATTAGTAAGGCAGTTTCATAATTTTGAATTGCAAATTACATGAGTTATGCGCCAGTACATGAACAAAAAAGTGGATAAAGTACACAACGAACACCCTGCATTGCATTAGGAAACGCAAAGTGCAACTTTTTTCTCGTACCGACTGCAATAAAATTACCCCCAAAAAAATTCATTTATGAAAACATAATCAATTTTTCACAAAGAACCATTCAAAATGCGGGTAAGAAGATTCTGCATACTTTGTTGTTTGATCGAATGAACAAACTTCATCTAATATTTCTTAAGGTAGATTACAATGTGTCGGGGGGGGGGGGGGAGGTGAACTTACTTTTTGGGGTTGTGAGGTATAGTTCATTTTGGTAGGAGTTGTTAATACATGTATATCAAACCAACTTGTTAAAAAGGAGAGGGCCCTGGTAAAAGTTTGTGTCATTTCCAGTAAAAAGAAGGTGTTTGAAATCATGATAAATCGTTATAGACATGTCCTGATCAGGGGCGTCGCTAGCGGGGAGGGGGGGGGGGGGTGTCACACCCCCCACTCAAAATTGTTGTCGGCAAATGAGCCACCTCTGTCGGCCAAAAAAAAGGGGGGAAAAAGAGAGAGGGAAGAGGAAAGAGAAAAGGAAAAGGAGAAAAGAGAAAGGATAAAAAAGAAAAGAAAAAAGAAAAGGGAAAGGGAAGGAAAACAAAAACTGAAAAAGAAAGGAAAAGGGAAGGAAAGAAAAAAGAAGGAAAAACTGGCAATTTTTTTTGCTCGCTCGCTTCGCTCGCTCGCAAAAACATTGGGATGTTAATCTTCGGGCAAATGGCGTCCCCTCCCTTCGGCAATGGGCCTACAGCCGCCCCCCTAGGATTTTCAAAGTTCCGATAGTCATATTCGGGCAGCGAGGTGCTAGCACATCCACATTGGGGAAGAAAGGTTCCCAGATAATTATATAACTTGTGTAAGTAACTTCTGTACATTTTCACTACGAAAAGTTTGAAATTTAAAAGTAGATATTCGGGCAAAAGGCGCCCTACTTCGGCAATGGCCTGCAGCCCCCCCCCCCCCCCCCGAGGATTTTCAAAGTTCATATATTTGGGAAACCACCACTTCATATTCGGGCAGCAAGGTGCCAGAATATCCACATATTTGGGCAGCGAGGTTCCCAGGTAATTATGTAAAATAACTTCTGTATGTCACCCTCTGTACATTTCCACTACGAAAAGTTTTTTTAAAAATTTGCTCGCTCGCAAAAATTTAGAAATTGAAAAGTTGATATTCGAGCAAAAGGCGTCATCACCCTCCTTGCGAAAATGGGCCCGTATGATCAAGATCTCTACGTCTGCGATTTTCTTTTATTATTATTTGTGGGGGGGAGAGGGATTAGGGTGCAGCATTTTTGTCGGCAAATTTGGGTATCACACCCTAAAAAAAAATTGTCGGCAAATTTGGGTGTCACACCCCCCCCCCCCATTCAAAATGTTCTAGCGACGCCCCTGGTCCTGATTATGTTTAGATTTTAGTTTGAAATTCATTGTTCATTGTTCATTATTTGATAAAATTTTACCCACCATTGGGTCAGTAATATCCAACAAACATGCATGTTTCCTTTTAACACAATATTGGGCAAATTTTACCCAACTTGTTTCAGAGCGTAAAACGAATAGAAACTAGTCATTGTTTTAAATTTAGGGGCATTCTGTACGTACTAAACATTAACGACCATGGAGATCTTAACTGGGAAAATGTCTAAAGGACCATTACTCTGATCGATCTAGCGGAGGCAGATTTCATTTCAATGAATTCCTTGTCATCTGTATACGAAGGCGATGCTAAAACAAAGTATATCAATTGGAAATGCATTCAATTTATGTTTAAGTTTGCAAATTTATTTGATGAGCATCACATAATCATAAATTATTAAAAATTGACTTGATTTGCCTACACTACACGGGGGCGGAACCAGAATTGTCTGAAAGGAGGGCCGGGGGGGGGGGGGGGAGGTTGACAATTTCCCCTGTAATTACTTTCAAGTACCGAGATATTTTCCAGTACCGAGATATTTTCCCCCTAAAAGTCATTATGTTTTCAATGTTTTGTTTTGATTGGTTTGACGTTACGCCTTTATTTCTTCAGACCTCGTTCCCGCGTTTTAAGCTAGAGTTGTCGTATCGGCGCTTGGAGCCAACTTCATACACCATGACATTTCAAGGAGTTAAAAGAACCTTGTTTGTTTCTCTTCTTCTTGTCGGAACTTTGGGTAAGTCATCTACTAATCTTTCTTTCTTTATATGCTTTTCTTTATATTCTCTTCCTCACTTTGCATTTTGGCGGATTCCTCAGTAAATTATGTTATTACCGAGGGAGAAAATTTTGCGATTTGGAACAGTTTTTTAGAGCACTTTCGACCACACAGGCAAATCCATGCGTTATTAAAAAAATTAAAAAAAATAACGGGCATTTGGGAGAGAGAGGTCACCCGCCCCCCTCCCCCCTCTGAATTGCTGACCATGCATTATGTCCTGAAGGGAGTTTACAATTGTCTATTGTAAAAACACAGGAGAATTTCTGCCTAAATAATACTGATGGTTTAGAGATCTTCTACAATGTTGTAGTTTAAAGTACTTGTATGCGAGAAAGCGTAGCGACCGAGCGAGAAAATTTCTTTTTTTTTTTTTTTTGAAAAGTGAAGAGATTGCATTTTAGAGCGCATAAGAGCCCAGACGAGATAGAGCAGCCTTTACTCACAATTTGCTATACATTATTATCAGTCTTCAAAAGACGATCCCTCCGGAAAAATTCCGGAGGAAGGGGGGGGGGGGGTTGAGGGATGGGGTGTGTTCCCCTCCCCGGGATCGCCGCCCCTGCCTATATGCATAAAAAAGCCAAGAACCGACAAAGACTTAACTAGTGTAAGAATGTATAATTATTATCGAAATCAGAAAAGTTTTAAGTACTGCAATCGACCTCCTGACTGCGAGAAGGTGATGATGGAGGAAAAAGATTATTGATTCTGCAACACTGGATCAGAAGGATTCTAGTCTAAACACAACAAGTATTCTTGACCTCAAAATGATGTCACGTAAACACTCTTATAGCACATCACACTTTACAGGGGCCACAGAGCGTTTATGAAAGTTGGGGGCGGGGGGGGGGGCGGGCAGAGCATTCAAATGAACATTTTTTTTTTATTGCAATGCCGCAGTATCATACTTGTCTATTAAAAAAAAAAAATTGTGTGTGTGTGTGTGTGCCTCCCCAGCCCAGCCCCCCCCCCCCCCCCCCCCCCCGGTTCCGCGGCCCTTGCATTATTGAAATGATGAGATTGTCCTCGGGTACGTTGCCAGAGTTTCAATACGATAATATCCTTCCCGGAACTTGATGGTCAGATGGTATATAGTTTGGAATTTCCCGATCAAATTCTGTTGAAACCTCATGTAGGCCTACTATTATGGAAGGATTCGTAATAACCATTTTAAGAGAGTGCGATTCTTTCCATATTTTTTTATACTATGTCAGAACCTGTAAACTAGGACTACATTGCGTATATGACTGCATCTATACAAAATCAAATAAAAGATTTAATTTAGATCCCAAAATTTGATCTGAGTGACAATGAAATTTTCAATAATTCGCTTTAGGAAAAAAATATCAACTCTACAAAGGTTAGATTTGTACGTATCTTGCTATGTATCCTTTATAAAAGGAATCAAAAATGATAAAATTAAGGGGAAATTGTAAGGGCTTACCAAAACTGCACAAATTCTTTGAGATAATACAAATTTTGCTTTCCTCCCTAATGTAATAATGTATGACTTCAATTATTTCTCCATTTTTCTTTTCTTTTCTTTTTTTTTTTAAAGGTGGATCAGTGACTTAAAATTTCAATTTGATCTTCAGTTCAATCTAATACCAATTTTACAAATATCATAAGAACTTTTTTCTTGATACCGAAGAATAAGCCTATATGCCATCAATAGCAGGAATGTATATGGTGCTGAAGAAGAAGTAATGCGGGCTGATAATTTCACAAGTCGAGGAGGCGGGGGGGGGGGGGGGGGTTTGGGGAGGGGATGGGGAGGGGGGTGTTGTTTCCCGCACAAAACCGACTTTC